>OX638390.1:42580774-42583641 GCA_951813805.1 Limnephilus auricula
GTTAGGTTAGGTTAGGTTAGGTTAGGTTAGGTTAGGTTAGGTTAGGTTAGGTTAGGTTAGGTTAGGTTAGGTTAGGTTAGGTTAGGTTAGGTTAGGTTAGGTTAGGTTAGGTTAGGTTAGGTTAGGTTAGGTTAGGTTAGGTTAGGTTAGGTTAGGTTAGGTTAGGTTAGGTTAGGTTAGGTTAGGTTAGGTTAGGTTAGGTTAGGTTAGGTTAGGTTAGGTTAGGTTAGGTTAGGTTAGGTTAGGTTAGGTTAGGTTAGGTTAGGTTAGGTTAGGTTAGGTTAGGTTAGGTTAGGTTAGGTTAGGTTAGGTTAGGTTAGGTTAGGTTAGGTTAGGTTAGGTTAGGTTAGGTTAGGTTAGGTTAGGTTAGGTTAGGTTAGGTTAGGTTAGGTTAGGTTAGGTTAGGTTAGGTTAGGTTAGGTTAGGTTAGGTTAGGTTAGGTTAGGTTAGGTTAGGTTAGGTTAGGTTAGGTTAGGTTAGGTTAGGTTAGGTTAGGTTAGGTTAGGTTAGGTTAGGTTAGGTTAGGTTAGGTTAGGTTAGGTTAGGTTAGGTTAGGTTAGGTTAGGTTAGGTTAGGTTAGGTTAGGTTAGGTTAGGTTAGGTTAGGTTAGGTTAGGTTAGGTTAGGTTAGGTTAGGTTAGGTTAGGTTAGGTTAGGTTAGGTTAGGTTAGGTTAGGTTAGGTTAGGTTAGGTTAGGTTAGGTTAGGTTAGGTTAGGTTAGGTTAGGTTAGGTTAGGTTAGGTTAGGTTAGGTTAGGTTAGGTTAGGTTAGGTTAGGTTAGGTTAGGTTAGGTTAGGTTAGGTTAGGTTAGGTTAGGTTAGGTTAGGTTAGGTTAGGTTAGGTTAGGTTAGGTTAGGTTAGGTTAGGTTAGGTTAGGTTAGGTTAGGTTAGGTTAGGTTAGGTTAGGTTAGGTTAGGTTAGGTTAGGTTAGGTTAGGTTAGGTTAGGTTAGGTTAGGTTAGGTTAGGTTAGGTTAGGTTAGGTTAGGTTAGGTTAGGTTAGGTTAGGTTAGGTTAGGTTAGGTTAGGTTAGTTAGGTTAGGTTAGGTTAGGTTAGGTTAGGTTAGGTTAGGTTAGGTTAGGTTAGGTTAGGTTAGGTTAGGTTAGGTTAGGTTAGGTTAGGTTAGGTTAGGTTAGGTTAGGTTAGGTTAGGTTAGGTTAGGTTAGGTTAGGTTAGGTTAGGTTAGGTTAGGTTAGGTTAGGTTAGGTTAGGTTAGGTTAGGTTAGGTTAGGTTAGGTTAGGTTAGGTTAGGTTAGGTTAGGTTAGGTTAGGTTAGGTTAGGTTAGGTTAGGTTAGGTTAGGTTAGGTTAGGTTAGGTTAGGTTAGGTTAGGTTAGGTTAGGTTAGGTTAGGTTAGGTTAGGTTAGGTTAGGTTAGGTTAGGTTAGGTTAGGTTAGGTTAGTTAGGTTAGGTTAGGTTAGGTTAGGTTAGGTTAGGTTAGGTTAGGTTAGGTTAGGTTAGGTTAGGTTAGGTTAGGTTAGGTTAGGTTAGGTTAGGTTAGGTTAGGTTAGGTTAGGTTAGGTTAGGTTAGGTTAGGTTAGGTTAGGTTAGGTTAGGTTAGGTTAGGTTAGGTTAGGTTAGGTTAGGTTAGGTTAGGTTAGGTTAGGTTAGGTTAGGTTAGGTTAGGTTAGGTTAGGTTAGGTTAGGTTAGGTTAGGTTAGGTTAGGTTAGGTTAGGTTAGGTTAGGTTAGGTTAGGTTAGGTTAGGTTAGGTTAGGTTAGGTTAGGTTAGGTTAGGTTAGGTTAGGTTAGGTTAGGTTAGGTTAGGTTAGGTTAGTTAGGTTAGGTTAGGTTAGGTTAGGTTAGGTTAGGTTAGGTTAGGTTAGGTTAGGTTAGGTTAGGTTAGGTTAGGTTAGGTTAGGTTAGGTTAGGTTAGGTTAGGTTAGGTTAGGTTAGGTTAGGTTAGGTTAGGTTAGGTTAGGTTAGGTTAGGTTAGGTTAGGTTAGGTTAGGTTAGGTTAGGTTAGGTTAGGTTAGGTTAGGTTAGGTTAGGTTAGGTTAGGTTAGGTTAGGTTAGGTTAGGTTAGGTTAGGTTAGGTTAGGTTAGGTTAGGTTAGGTTAGGTTAGGTTAGGTTAGGTTAGGTTAGGTTAGGTTAGGTTAGGTTAGGTTAGGTTAGGTTAGGTTAGGTTAGGTTAGGTTAGGTTAGGTTAGGTTAGGTTAGGTTAGTTAGGTTAGGTTAGGTTAGGTTAGGTTAGGTTAGGTTAGGTTAGGTTAGGTTAGGTTAGGTTAGGTTAGGTTAGGTTAGGTTAGGTTAGGTTAGGTTAGGTTAGGTTAGGTTAGGTTAGGTTAGGTTAGGTTAGGTTAGGTTAGGTTAGGTTAGGTTAGGTTAGGTTAGGTTAGGTTAGGTTAGGTTAGGTTAGGTTAGGTTAGGTTAGGTTAGGTTAGGTTAGGTTAGGTTAGGTTAGGTTAGGTTAGGTTAGGTTAGGTTAGGTTAGGTTAGGTTAGGTTAGGTTAGGTTAGGTTAGGTTAGGTTAGGTTAGGTTAGGTTAGGTAGTAGGTTAGGTTAGGTTAGGTTAGGTTAGGTTAGGTTAGGTTAGGTTAGGTTAGGTTAGGTTAGGTTAGGTTAGGTTAGGTTAGGTTAGGTTAGGTTAGGTTAGGTTAGGTTAGGTTAGGTTAGGTTAGGTTAGGTTAGGTTAGGTTAGGTTAGGTTAGGTTAGGTTAGGTTAGGTTAGGTTAGGTTAGGTAGGTTAGGTTAGGTTAGGTTAGGTTAGGTTAGGTTAGGTTAGGTTAGGTTAGGTTAGGTTAGGTTAGTTAGGTTAGGTTAGGTTAGGTTAGGTGTAGGTTAGGTTTAGGTTAGGTTAGGTTAGGTTAGGTTAGGTTAGGTTAGGTTAGGTTAGGTTAGGTTAGGTTAGGTTAGGTTAGTAGGTTAGG